>CM076075.1:9765937-9795937 GCA_038088235.1 Zacco platypus | reverse complement strand
CTGGACTCTGGTCCGGGGCTGGAGCCATCACTGGACTCTGGTCCAGGGCTGCAGTCATCACTGGACTCTGGTCAGGGGCTGCAGTCATCACTGGACTCTGATCAGGGACTGGAGCCATCACTGGACTCTGGTCCGGGGCTGCAGTCATCACTGTACTTTGGTCCGGGGCTGCAGTCATCACTGGACTCTAGTCAGGGGCTGCAGTCATCACTGGACTCTAGTCAGGGGCTGCAGTCATCACTGGACTCTGGTCAGGGGCTGCAGTCATCACTTGGCTCTGATCAGGGGCTGCAGTCATCACTGGACTCTGATCAGGGGCTGGAGTCATCACTGGACTCTGCTCAGGGGCTGCAGTCATCACTTGGCTCTGATCAGGGGTTGCAGTCATCACTGGACTCTGGTCAGGGGCTGGAGCCATCACTGGACTCTGCTCAGGGGCTGCAGTCATCACTGGACTCTGGTCAGGGGCTGGAGTCATCACTGAGCTCTGGTCCGGGGCTGCAGTCATCACTGGACTCTGATCAGGGGCTGCAGTCATCACTGGACTCTAGTCAGGGGCTGTAGCCATCACTGGACTCTGATCAGGGGCTGGAGCCATCACTGGAATCTGATCAGGGGCTCTGAGCCCTCACTGGACTCTGATCAGGGGCTGGAGTCATCACTGGACTCTGGTCAGGGGCTGGAGTCATCACTGAGCTCTGGTCCGGGGCTGGAGTCATCACTGGACTCTGGTCAGGGGTTGGAGTCATCACTGGACTCTGGTCAGGGGCTGGAGTCATCACTGAGCTCTGGTCCGGGGCTGGAGCCATCACTGGACTCTGATCAGGGGCTGGAGCCATCACTGGACTCTGATCAGGGGCTGGAGCCATCACTGGACTCTGATCAGGGGCTGGAGCCATCACTGGACTCTGGTCAGGGGTTGGAGTCATCACTCGACTCTGGTCAGGGGCTGGAGTCATCACTGGACTCTGGTCAGGGGCTGGAGTCATCATTGGACTCTGGTCAAGGGCTGGAGTCATCACTGAGCTCTGGTCCGGGGCTGCAGTCATCACTGGACTCTGATCAGGGGCTGGAGTCATCACTGGACTCTAGTCAGGGGCTGGAGTCATCACTGAGCTCTGGTCCGGGGCTGGAGCCATCACTGGACTCTGATCAGGGGCTGGAGCCATCACTGGACTCTGGTCTGAGCTGCAGTCATCACTGGACTCTGGTCTGAGCTGGAGCCAAACACACAAATTCTAGCGCCATTATGATTAGAGTTCTGGAGCGGACAGTAAAAGGTAGTTTATCCAAGGTAGTTTATCCCATGTTCTCTGCCAATCTTTTTTGAACTCTTTCCCTGCCATTGACGGAATTTTTCCGGCAATTCATATTTTTACCGTTATATGCGATCACACATGCTCTGAAAGAGTACAGATTCTCCAGATCGAAACACAGGTGAAGAAGCAGCAGAAACAAGCAATAGAAGCATTGCTGACACTAAAACACACAATCATCAAACATTAAAACAGCATATAAATCAAAACTGCCTTACGTTACTGAATGAAATGTTGAACCCATGAAGAGGAAACGACTGTGAAGCTTTGAGGTGTTGATGGACTCGATCTGCCTCATCTGTGTTTGATCATCGCTCTGAATCCCATCCATCTTTGACAAAAATACGATTTTCTCAGCTTTTTGTTCAAAATTACACTTACCTACATTCAAGTGTTGATAAAAAAGAATGCATGAATACGCTAGAATAAATGTTTTTGTTGTTGTTTAAAAGCAAAGACTCTTTCTTCTGATATGTTGACCGTTTACAAGAATTTACATATTCTGGAGGCCATGAATGTTTTGTGAATATGATCAAAAATGCTGGCAACTTCCAAATAAAATGCTGGCGGGGAAAGAGTTAAGAGGCGTTTTCTCACAGTGTTTGGTGACATCTTCACCATGCTAACGTGGCTCTTTGACAGCCGCCGTCTGTGCTGTGAGGTGTTGCGTTGGTTCGTTCGCCCCCGCCGCCGCCTGGACTCACATCTGCTCTCTCTGAGCGGCTCAAGGAAGATTCGGGGTTATTTTCAATGCAGTGTCTCTGGACCACATCTGTGCCGTCTTGTTGATTACTACAGACAATGATTTTGTCTCGCCCCTCTGTTTGTACAAAGCCATGAGAAACACACATAGAGTAATGCATTTACTGTGGATGTGTGTGTGTCTGCTGCGCAGAGTGATCACACATCCATCCACGCTTGACTGACTGAATGGGAGGGTCAATTACAATGGTGAATGGTGGACTTCTTTAGAACCAATGTAAATTCATCTTCCATTCCATTTGATGCTTTTTGTGTCGTTTTGCAGACCATTTGTGAGCATGATAGGTGGCATGTCGCATCAACACATTAATTAGTCAATCATGGTGTAATTGAGACATCGCTTCCTCTCATGTGACATCCTACATTCTTTGTCTATAGGACCTGACAGAAAACAGAGATGGTCCGAAGCGTCATCTGCTGTTCTTGCCAGTTGGACTACATAGTTTAGGAGAATTTTCATAATTTTTACTTGGTATATTCGTGCAAATCTGGATTTTTCATGGCAGCGGCAACTTCTTTTTCCTCCACAGACAAAATGCTATTTATTTTTTTCTCCCCAAAAGAACAATCATTTTCAGATTCAGATTTTCAGACTGATTTTTTTTTCACCCCAAATGATCCCGTTGGTGATTTGATATAACAGCATCTTCAAGCTCAAATGTTTCATCAAATATCATCCAGTGCTCTTGTTTTGAGTTTGATCTTTTAGATGGGAAAACTGTTTTATTATTTTCTTGCAATGTGTGCCATGCACTTCTTTTCCAACAGGCCACTCACAATTAACATCATCGCAGCTATCAAAAATATTCTTAAATCGCTCATTTTAAGTTATTAAAATGTAATTTCTGAATGTTCTCTGAATGTTTAAAACATCCAGTTATTTAAATGTTTTTTCTTGGTCATGTGAGCGTTAATGGAAATCCATTTTATCATTCTTCAAACGTTATGGGAACGTTTCTTTTGAATGTTCTCTGAACGTTCAGAAAAAACAACTAACATTTAAAATTGGTGAATGATGTATAAATAATTTTTTGTGCTGTTTGGAGAACATTATTGAATACAACTTTGAAAGAATGTTCTATTAACTTTACTGGATCGTAACTTTATGGAAACCTTGCCAGAACATTCCCTGTTAGCTGGGGTTGTGATAATCGTGATCCTTCATTATCTCATGAGTGTTTTGTGGTTGGATCGGACTGAACAGCGAATTCTCACACTTGTCTCTCCTCTCGGTGTCTTTGCAGTGACGATTTCGACCAGTACCTACTTCGATGGACTGCTGGTCACCGGTCTCTATACCTCCACCACCGTCCAGTCGTCTCCCATCCCCGCGTCTCCAGCCTTCGGCTTCGGTAAGTCTTCAATGAGCACATTTAACATTTGAAAGATCGGATTAACCGAAAAAGTCACATTCTATCAATGAATGCTCATAACTAGGGCTGAGTCCACTTGAGTTTTATTATCTGTTAGATAAGTGCAGAATCCATGGGAGGAGGACAGCTTAATGGACTGGAGAATTGTTTGAGAGCTCAATGTTTCTGAGAATTCATGTAGGACTGATATTCTCAGCTGTGTCTGTAAGAGAGCTTGTGTAATGTGGACATGACATCGGCTTTTATATTCTCATATCTGGGTCTGTTTGGTAAGAGAGAGGTTAGAGCGGGTGAACAAGAACCTTCAGTAGCTTCAGATACAGTGCAGAAAACAAACCCATACTGAGGATGTACATTTCAAACAGTATTTTATTGCTTAAACATGCTTGCAGGATCTTGTTATGGGCTGATGATTATTTGCAACTGATGGAATTAAAAGACCTTCTTCATTGTTTTATTTCCTTTCTTGGCTTTTCATAATGCAAACTGTTCTTTTACTGAGAACAGCACATTAATACACCCAGCATTCAGTATGAGTTTTAAAGCGGAGGGCTGGTTATGAAATCATGTCATGAACTCATGAATATTAATTATGTGACGTTGTTAGGTAACCTTCCTGGAACATCCGCCTACGTAATCTATTAATATTCATGGGCCAAGCATTAACAGTAGTAGGTGTTTATCCAGGTGACTATAGCATCAAATCAATTAACTGAATGCAGTTTTTATACCAAATTTCATTCATCTCAAAAGGGAATGTGTTCATTTAACTCGGCTTTGGTGTTTCCATAATGTTCTAATGAATCCAGTTCCACTATGATTGGGAAAGCCAGTGCAAATCCTGCATCAGAGGAGGCTTTGGTTCGGCATACACAAACTAATATCTCAACTTTATGCAGCTGTACCAACTCACTGTACTGAAGGAGCTTCATTAAACTATAACAGTTATAACGAAGAACATGCATTTTATGTAAACGAATGAGCTGCAGTCATTTACATTTAGTAATTTAGCAGACGCTTTTATGCAAAGCGACTTACAAGTGAGGAAAACAAACAAACGATAGACGAGGACAAAAGTGACGTCTGGAGGGAATATTTGGTTTTTAATGACCATCAAAATATTTTACACGAAACAGTGTTTATCTGAGATAAGCTGAGCTCATTTCTCAGTTTCACTTCAGAAATCCTTTAGTGATAATATCCTCTCTGTTATTATGGGTTTCTACACTACAAAAGGGAAATGAAGTCATTATTTACACTCCCTGGTGTTTTTCTGAACTGTATCTGAAATCGCCTCATTGACTGTTCCCTACATTACGCTACTAAGTCTGTCCACCAAATGAGTGAATCAAAACCAACGAGCGAATCTGCTCTTCAGTATGTAAATGACATCATTGACATTCGTTTCCATGCAAATACGCCTCCTTTCTATGTAAATGAAGCTCATTACAGAAGTCAGAGCGGTTTGATGAACAGATGTTCGTGTGCTCATACTTTTACTCAGTTTTACATTTACATGTCATTTGTTGATTATGTCATTAATAACATTTGATGTGACATATGATGAGGTTGGAACTTGAATATCGATCAGGTGGACACATGAAATCATCAAGAACAAGAGAATCTATCCTGGTGTCACTGTTTTTTGTTTATAATTCTCAAAAGAAATGTAAGTTATGCTTTTTTTTTTGAGACAAATGTCAGTATGTTGTTAATGGTTTCAGAATGTGTTGTGCTGTATCCCAGTTTGATTTAATATTAATCAAAAATATTTTTCCTCAAATAAAGACAATATACCCTCCTTCTGAAAAGCACAATGTGCTCTGATTGGAGCGGTGTGTTGTGATTGGTGTTTGGGAAATGCCCCGCCCCTTACCATAACCGCCAGTTTCAACACACTTCTAACTAACTCAACCAGGCCCGCCCCTTTATTCTGCATATTAATGATTTAAATGAGGAATATTGTGAAGAAAACTCAAGATGGAGGCGTTTCAGGAGTTCAGAACCAGAGAAGAACTCCTGCTGGAGGAACTTTATGCATTTATAATCATAACAGTTCCTCTTTAAGTTTCAGACACTACAGCTTTTTTGGCTGTAAATTCAATGTCATTATCATGAACGAGCCAATCACCATCTGTTATGAAAGGATGAAAATCAGATCCAGTGAAAAGAAACAAAAGAATGAGAAAAAAAGTATTAATAGAGCGGATTAAATGGAGGAGAAAAAATGGAGTAAAACAGAGTGTGTGTTTGTGCCGTTTCCTGTATTTACTCTCTCGCTCTGCTTTCATTTGCATGCTGCTTTATGCCATCATTCTTGGTTCACATTGTGTGTGTGTGAGTGTGTGTGTGTGTGTGTGTGTGTTAGTTCTCTCATGGGGTTGAAGAGCTGTCAGTCCCTGAGAGACTTCAAAAGCTCAGCAGCTCTGTGATCAGTCTGCTCTTTGACTCTTCTGACAGCTACACACACACACACACACACTCCACTGCTCACCCACTGGTGAACATTTTACACATGCATCTCAGTAACAGCGCTGTAAAACACAGATACAGTAGTGGGCAAAAGTGAAGTCCGGCCTGGGAAAACTGACAACTTCACCATTTATTCAAATATAAATGTGTTAAAGATTTTGCAGACATATTGTGTAGTTTGCTTGGAGTCAATATCTATCTTTATAATAATTATTATTATTATATATTTATTTTTCATAAATTATGAACACATGCAAAGAGAGAACCAAACAAATATTAATAACTGATCATAACTTTTTGTTTTTCTGGGCATTTTTTTGCATAGTAAAATAAAACCTGTTGCTGTAGTTTGCCTTTTTTGCCAAATAATTTTGTCAGATAAACACCTTAACCAAGTTCAGTGTTTTATTCTTCCCTCTTATTTACAATATTTAAATATAAAGAATATTTTCCTCATATTTTGATGGTTTAATTGAACTTGTAGGGTCATTAAAAAGTAGTCACTTTTGGTCTCTACTGTAGTCTGTATTACTGTCCATTTGTGTATCTGACACATACTGTAATTGACCCTTCGCAAAGCCCCCCCCCCCCTTTAGTCACTGTTGCTATGTCCGACAAGTCATGCGCTCTCATGCCACACATCATGTTCTCACGCAGTGAAAAATACATCCTGGAGCAAAGAGGACACTGACAACGTATGAAACAGTTTCATATTTAAAATATTGTAATTTTGTAAAGAAGTTTAATCAATAAATAGCGTCTAGTGTGTCTTTAATGTGTCGTGACCGATCGCTGTAGCTCCTTCAAGTGGCTCGTGAACCGATCATCTCTTCATACTAGTTCATTTATAGCATCAAATAAACATAAATGAACATCAGAAGGAATGTTGTTTCAAGCGCGGAAAGACGTGAGTACACACAATTCTTCAAGTTCAAGTTCACCAACGTTAATCTACTAACTCCCCTGACTACTTTGAGGGACAAAATGGTGGATTCTGGGTTATGATTGGTCAGATCACCTGTCAATCAAACTGTTTGCAAAGAGTCAATTACTGTGACACAAGTGCTGGAGTTAAAGAACTCACTATCAAACACAATAGAACAAGCTGTCTGATTTATATCTGATGTCATGTTGCCTCTATTCAGAGTTGTTGTGAATGTGGAGGACCCACCCATATTTTTGCAAGTTTCTGAATATTTTTTCAGATTGCGGGTTGAGCTTGAATGGGTTTATAAAGTTCATGCAAGACCAGCTGTGGTGTGTTTACATGCAAATGCATCTGTTTTTAGTCAATAATCACCTTTCACGGTAAAAATCTTTCGTTTGTGTGCAGCCAGATTTTTATATCAGTATTTCTTGTGTAAGTGCAGTTATTTTTAGATTCTATAGTCCCTTATAGAGCTCACTGAGAGCAGCGCCATGACCGCCTGAAAGCGAGGCTGTGAGGGACAGACTCCACTCATTCTGTCCACTCAGTTCAATCAATGTAAGTGAGAAACATTAATGAATTAAAGGTTCTGAGCGCAATGAAAGCAGTTAATGCTGAACAAACTAATGTTCACAAATGTGAATATTTATTAATTATTGCTGTTCAATGGTATCTGTATCTGTGAGTGTCACAGTTATATCAATAACATCTTCTTTTTAAAATTCTTGCCAATACTCTGAGAAGAATTTTGACATGGTTGCTCCCTGGTTTTTGCAGTGTATTGTGGGATTTTCTGGGGAGCGAGTGAAGGATTTAGTGATTGAGATATCATTCAGATGATGCCTAATCTACTGAATGAGGGAGCAGATTGAGACGAGCCTGTTGGTCAATATTGATACAGTCAAATCAAGTCAAGCTTTATTCCTGTAGTGCTTCTATGGTATAGTACAGGAAAATGACAGAATCAACAATCCAAACTTAATCAAATATGAGACCAATTCAAAAGCTCTACAGAAGACAGTAGTGTCATTATTCAGTGTTGATTCAGTTCAGTTCAATAACTGTGTAAAGGTCATCAATGATGAAATGAGCTGTCATCAGCTCTACATTCAGCTCCAGTTCAAGTTTTGTTCTGGTCACTGATAATACCGTTATCTCTCTTCCGCTTTTCTTGTGATTTTTCATTGTCATGAAGACCTGTTTTCTTGGATGCACTTTCTGATCAATTTTTAAAGGTTCTCTGAGGATAAGCCCTTGAAAACGGCTTCTAATGGAGAGGAGAAATGAGGTGCACTCTCAGAGAGCTTTAAAAGGCTCAGTTGAAAGCAAAACCGCCCTTAAATTTCTCCTTCTAAAAGCCCATCCTTTGTAGTCGTGTCCTCCAGTTTATATAAGGCGTCCATGGGGGCACTACTGACCCAAATGTTGTTGGAAAAAAGACACTTTTCACTTATTGGCAACATCGTCCTGATTTGTTAATTATAAAGTGGCGGCTGTTGGCATGAAGCTGTCATGTGCAGAGGGCATGTGTGTCGAGATGCCAGCCATTCTCCGAGGGCTGCCCGCGTCCCACCTGTCTCCGCCGCTCTGCGTCTCCTCGGACGTCTCCGCCAGCCTGGCCGCCTCGTGTTTGTTTGTGGCCACCGAAGGGAACGCCGCGCTGTGGCCGTCGCAAATTAGCACAAGTCAAGTCAGATTAATTAATTTCAAGCTCGCACGATTAGCCGAGGAGTCACGTCAAATTAAACTTCAAATTAGTGCTAATGCCTCCCAGGAGAGCCCATGAACAAGAGCTTCAGCTGCGTCAATGGAGGAACAGGCCCTCCGGCACGCTGGAGACTTTTGACATTGCGTCTGTCTTTCATCTCAACTTTATTCTGCTCGCGATTCCTTCTGAAACGGCAGAGCAAGATCCGTCTGAGCGGCATATGAGGGAACGAAATCTCGTAAAGAAGAGAAGCAGTTTCTGAAGGGACATGGAAGCAGAGACAAAGATGATGGAGAGAGAAAGAAGAGGAGTTGAGAGAATGAAAGAGAGATAGAGGTGAAAATAAAAGGAGAAGAATAAGAAGTACTTAGAATTTACTGTTATCAGTTAGACATCAACGTGTCCAGCCATTTAAAAGTTTACACATTTTTAGCAGATCTTTAATGAAGAGAGAAAATGATTTCGATGGTCTACTTCAGACATTCTGCTAACTACAAGTAACATGTCAACTAGCTCTCATTAGAGTATTAGTAGACCGTCTGCTTAATATCTGTAACTTTGCAACTACAACTTATTCTACAAACCCTAAACTAATAGTCTACTAAAACTCTAATGACTGATAGTTGGCATGTAGTTGCACTGTTACTTGTAGTTAATAGTGTTAATTTTTGACAAAGTCTTGTTGGCAAAGGCTGTTTACTCCAACTCCGCCCATTAATGTCTGATCGGACCACACGAGTTTAAAAAAGACGCAGTGTGTCCAGTGTGTGTGCAGTGTGTCCAGTGTGTGTGCAGTGTGTGTGCAGTGTGCTGCAGTGTGTGGATACAACTTTTGACATATTCTACCCAAGTTCGATGCGCCTCTTGCCGAACTCCCTCTTCTCCCTTTTCTCCCTTTTCCCATCACATATCAGATCGGAAAGGCATTTATTTTCAATAAAAATCAAGAAAATAGTTTAAAAGTCAAAATAAAGTGCCTAACGAGTGTTTATCGAGTAGGGTTAGGAGTTGAAGGGCTTTATTCTCCCAATTAGGCAGCATTCATTTAATAATTCTAATAAATATAATCATTACACTCTGTGTTATTATTCCATCCTGTTAATGTACAATACTGAGGAGAAAATAGTATCTGCCGCTAATTACAGGCTCTAACAATTATTTGCAAAGAAAGGCTACTTTTATGTAGTGTAATTAGAATATCGCTATATTTTTAACTCAGTGTAAACAGCCTAATTTTAACTGCAAATTTTAGTCGTTGATGAAAGAATCAGTAGATTTTGATTGTAGTTTTTGTCATTAAAAACTGGTTTTTATATAGTTATCTAATTTCCGTCAGTGAAAAAATGTTGTTGGCAAAACATATGATGGAAAATATGATGAAAAATTATTCATCACTGCAGTAGAATGTCTAAAGCGGACTGTAGAAATAAAGTCATGATGAACATTGAAGGATGTCGTTACAGATGTCTAAAAGCCAATTTGGCATCACATAATGAGAGAAGACTTGACTTGAATTTAAGCCTCTGATTGGAAAGTGAATTTTTTGTGATTAGTTTTTTGAAGAACCATTTCTCTTAGTGTGAAGAACATTTTAAAAATCTAAAAATGTTTCACTATATAAAGAAGCTTTTGTGGAATGGAAAGGTTGCATGAAATCATCGACACCAATAAAGAACCTTTACGAGACAAATCAGCAAATGGCATTAGATGACCCGAATTAATCGTTGAATAATGAACTATTGATCCACACGCTTCACAGCATCATTTCTGCAGCAGAGACAAATAATGATTGACCCAGCACCGGCTCAGGTCAGGGGTCAGGGGTCAGGGGTCACCTCACAGCACTAGTACAGCGATTAGTCTATGTTTGTGTGTATTAATAATGATAACAGTGATGAAACTCAATGACGCTTCAGAGGCTACGAGGTTCAGAGAAATGAAATGTTCAGTGTTGCAGATTAAAGGCTTTTTTTGGAGCTGCTGCCAACAAGACTTTCACAGAAAGCTTCAGTAGTTTGGGACTGCTGGATTTCTATAGTATCGCTGCTCACTGGGCGTCTGGTGCCGATCCAAATCCTTCAAACCACTCCACAATTCAACATTCAGAAAGTAGCAAAACAACTGCAGTGTAAAGGGCATCAGCAGTCATGTATGCTGCAGCGAATGAATATGATCAGTGATTATAGACACACACACACACACACACACACACACAGATCTCCCAGGTGGTCGAATTGTCTTCTGGCCAGTAATGGTGTGTGTATTGTGTCGGCCCTCCTCCCTCCCGCGGCCCCGGGCTCCTGCGTCTCAGAGTCGGGCACACAGCTTCTTCCTGGCAACACAAAGAGCACTTCTGTCATCGCCATGACAATGGCAGCATAGAATGATTGGCAGATTATGAAATGGACCAATGGAAACGCAGGGAAAGGTTGCCAAGTGATTGAGAAGCTTCTGGACCTCCAGTTTCTGACCTCAGGTCAGTTTCTCAGGGGAACAAAGTGACTTTTGGCCAGTGATTCCATATAATGCAACTCAATATCAACTATTTAACATAAGTGCTCTTCATATGTGTTTCTCAGACTCTCTGGATTCTCACTAACCCACCCATTCACATACTGTATGTTTGATTAATAAATATTCATACCCTGCTGTTAAGATGGATGATGAGACACTACTGTGCGAGTGGAAACTATATGTCAGAGATGGAAAGAAAAGACTCTTTTCTCGAACTGACACTTGATAGATGACCAAACATCCCATTACTACAAACACACTAAATAATACAACTGAAATGATCAAACACTCTCCGTTCACAATCACATACATGTCAGAAAGTGTTTGACGTGTTGGAATCTGGTCGGTTTGTTACATGGATTTGACCTGATATATGGCGACACTGAGGTGTCCGGGTTAACGGTGATGAGTCAGATTGTGCTTTATCCTACTAATATGTGTTGAGTTGAAAATATGAATCTGCATTTTAATGAGCAGCAGTGAGCATCATGCGTGCCAGTCTGTGCCACCCCGTGCCCATCTGTTGTGCGCCAAATCATCTTTCCTCTCGATTTGGAATCCATTTGGAGTGAAAATCTCATGCGAGTCCATAGAACGAGAGGAGAGCATGTAATGTGTACGTGAGGGAGAACGCTCTTTCAGCTGGAGCGCGGGTGGCCGTGGGAGATCGCAGGTCGTCCGACTGCCATTAATCACGGCCGACGGCTCTCTAGTATTCTATCTGCATGTGAAAGGAAATGCACACATTGTTTATGCCTTTGACTGGTGCCATTATTTCAGTCCTGAGAGAGAAGTTTACTCTGAACATCATCAATGAAATGGAAACAATCACTTTTCTCCTCAAGTGAGTAACGCCCGTCGAGATTAGTCACATCCATCCTTACTAAACATGACAAATACAAACTTTAAGCATTTTAGAAATATTTTTTTTTCTAATTTTGCTGCATTGCTTGTTAATGTTGTGTGGATCTGAAAGAATGACAGAAACATGAACAGCATTACGGTGTTTTGGCATCTATAAAGAGCAACAACGTTTCGTGTCTGATAAGTGAAACTCTTTTAAAAGATTAGGTGTGTGTTCATCACGCTCAGAAAACAAGGTTCAGTGAGTTCAATAAAGAACTCCAGTGTTCTCGACTCCATTTAAAGAACGCTTGATGCCAAAGAGGTTCAGTGTGAGGAGAAATGATTGCTTAATACTTTCATGTTTATCAGGTTATTTAATTGTTTTTATATTGATAAAGTACGTTTACAAGATGTTTAATTCATAAAATTATTAATTAATTAAAACAAAAATTAGCCTAATTTATTAATTCAAATTAAACCAATAAAATGATCCAATGATGGAACCCTTTAAGATTCTACACAGAACAGTGTATTCATTCTCGCAGTTGTATTTTGATATTCTATATTTCTTTTTAAAATTTTCAGAAAGAAATAGGACAGGGACACTGACAATGTGAACTGCATTGATTTTTACTCACATTTTAGTCTAAGTTCTCAAAAAAGGAATAAAAAAATACCAAAAACTTTTTTAAATTGCAGAATTTGTGCATTTATTTCACATTTGTTTATTTTTGTTGATGTTTGAGCATGAAAAAGGTGGGAGTTCTTCTCAATATCAGTGTTTCTGAACTCCTGAAACGTGAGTTTTCTTCACAATATTCCTCATTTAAATAATTCATACTCAGAATAAAGGGGCGGGGCCTGGTTGAGTTAGTTAGTAGTGTGTTGAAACGGTTATGGTAAGGGGTGGGACATTTCCCAAACACCAATCACAACACACTGCTCCAGCCGACCAATCAGAGCACATTGAGCTTTTCAGAAGGAGGGGCTTCATAGAGACAGGAAGTAAACAGAGCGTTACTGACAGATTGGGAAGAGAGGAGCTGAACAATGGAGAATATGAGGAAAATAATCACATGTTCTAGTAGAGCACAAAACAACATCTTTGTAAAAGGGTGTAATCGGTCCTCCCAGTCTTCCAGCTGTGCTTAAATAAGCTGTGACATCCTCATATAAATATAAACGCAACACTTTCTGGAAAACATCCTTATTTGCATGTAAACCGTACTGCAGTGTATTGATGCCATTCCACAGATACTTGAAAGGTTTTTTCTCACTGAGCTTGAGCTGATGTCTCAGATATTGTTGTGTGTGTGTGTTTCTCAGGCGTGATGTCGGACAGACAGTTTGGGACTCAGTTTGTGTGCAGTGTGGTGGCGTCTCACGTCAGTCACCTGCCCTCCACCAGCCTGAGCTTCATCTGGATCGCTCCTCCGCCCGGCACAGGCTGCGTCAACTTCATGTGAGTCACTCCAACAACAACTACAGCTCACGCATGCGAGGAAAACAAAACCTCATGGCTCTATTTCAGGCATGAGGAAATCTCTGGAACACATCTGACACAAGGCAGATTCTTCACGAGTGAGCGAGTCCTCATTGTGCTTGCATAAAACATGTGAACCTTCCAGAAACCAAACACACATCCGTTTCAGATCAACAGAAGGGCCAGTCCTTGCTTCTCAGACAAAAAGACCCTGTTAAAAGCTTGTCCACACATCTAGATCTCACAGTTTCAGTTCTGAGCAGCAGAAGTCAAAAATGAGCTGACAAAACATGCTCAGGTGTGAATGATAATGCTGCCTTCATGTACTGTCAGAATTATTATAAATACATAGACATGAATGGCCTCTCAAGTCATATTTAGGGATGGGAAACTTGGCGATAATTTTGATAACAGAGTTTCTGTAACCTCTAAAATGCTGAAAGAAAGAGCTGTCGCTGTATTAGTTTCCACAACCACAGTTATACTGCGTATAAATAACCATTTGATGCATATTGTATTTATTTACACAGTGAAAACTGCATGTTTTGCCCTGGAATTCCAGAATCACAGGAGTAATATGTGTACATGATTGTCAATGAATGTGATGTCACATTTTATTCAAAATACTTTGGATACTGACTAAATATGTTGTATATATTTTGGTTGTAGCCTGTAATTATGAGTGGAGAAGTGGAGGCAGGAAATTTCCAATAGCATGTGAAGGCTGCATATCACACACACACACACACACACAAATATCCACAAAGACAAAGCACCCTGATTTTGCAGAAACACTACAACCTGATATCAAGGATAAATATGTCGATTGCGAGCTCATATGGTGGCCAACTATCAGGCGTTGTTTGCGGTGAACTATAGTGATGTTCTCAGATAACACAGATGGCGACAGCGCCTCTGATCGTCTACCATGTCAATTCTGCTGCTGTTCTGTCAGGACGTGCTTTCAGAGCAAACCCTTGAGAGCAGACACTCATTTAAAGAGTCGTTTTTCAGTGCTCATGATGTGACCGTACGCTGCCACACTTCACAGTTTTTCCCGTCAGGCCGCTCACAAATCTGTGGCGCGAGGCCGCGGGTTGACAGCCCCGGGTCAGGAGAGGATCGCGTGTGCTCGCGTGTCTGTCCGCCGTTTGTCACTCTGAGAGTTTATGTCGGGCGTTTCTGAGCATTCAAGGCCGAATGTTCAGTCATTCATAACCCTGCCATGAAGCCACGATGGGAAAAAAGCCTCACTGCTTCTGAGGCGGCGAGTGTTTAGGCATTTCTGTTATTACGATTAATTGACGTGGAATGGAGTCCGGGCTGTTTGTGATGGACCATCTGTTCAGGGCAGGCTGTGTGTTTCTGGATCATATAAAACAGTTTCGTTCTCTGTGCGTATTGTTATTTTCCTTTCCTGGAAAGAGTCAATCACATATACTGTCTTTGACTATTTAAACAAATACCAGATGCCATACAACTGAACTGGGGCAAGATACAATGATGGAGGGCAGTTTGAACAGATGAAAGTTTCCATTGTTTAATTCTGGAAGTTCAAAGACACAATGAGCTCGACAGCCAGAAAAATTGATTGAACTGTGAAATTCACTGTCAACTTTTGAATTTAAAGGCTTTAACCGCATAATACAGAAATATATACCTAATACCTAATATTCCTAAACGACATATAGACAGTATGTATTCCCCTGTGAAAAATAAGTGCACGTTGTATGTGCTCTGTTTTTCAAATCTTAAAAGCATATTTTTAAAAAATATGACTGTTCATGACTTTCTTAACACACTTCAGTACTCTTTTAAAAGTGCACTTTATAATAATAACAAATTAAAAGATTTACTTTAAAGTACATTTTAAATCATTATGTTTTAACTATTTCCCAGCCATTGATAGAATTTTCCATCAATCCATGTTTCTGCTGTTATACAGTAGGGGGCGCTGTTACATAGCTTCTTAAAGAGTTCAGAATCTCCAGATCAAAACACAGGTGAAGAAGAAGCAGAAACGAGTGATAGAAGCATCGTTGACGCTCATGGAAAATACCACGATTGAACATGAAACTAATCAAAACATCCTGACTGAAATGAAGAAGAAATAACTGAAGATGTGAGGTGTTGATGGACTCCATCTGTGTTTGATCATAGCTCTGAATCCCATCTGGATGAAGATTTTGACAAAAATACAATTTTCTCAGCTTTTTGTTCAGAATGTTGCTTTTAAAGGAAACTAACCAACATTCAAGTGTTGATAAAAAAGAATGCATGAAGCTAGAATAAAATGTTTAAAAGGCTCTGTTCTTACTTTTGATATATTGTATGTTTAGATATTCATACAACAAAATATTCTGGAGGCCATGAAAGTTTTGTGAAAATGATCAAAAAGCTGTTGCTAGCTGTCAACTTAAAAAAATAAAAATAAAATAAAATAACGATGGCCAGGAAAGAGTTAATAATCTTTTATTATACTTTAAGTACACTTATGTTGATGTCTTGACTAGCATACTAAATCACATGTACATTTTAACTCTAGTGTGTTATTTATGGTTACATTTATAGTTAATATATTTTAAATGTACTAAATTGAAACTTCATTATTATAGATGTGTAATTATACATATATTTAAATACATTCAATAGAAATCACATTAAAATGTATTTTAGTTTACCATGCTTGACAGTACATTCAACAGTAACTTTAATAAAAGACGATAGAAGTAATTATGAAATTACATATAAAGATAAAACTACATATAAGATAAATCATATAAATGATGTGCTACATAGTCAAAAACGCACCTTAAAGTTCAGCTAATTGTATAATTTTAAACTATAATACATTTTCATTTAATTGCAATTAACATGAAATTAAGTGTCAGAAAACATCACATTCAGTTTGTGCTTAAAGGGTTAATTCAGTCAAAAATTACGTTTCTGTCATTAAGTCCCTCATGTCGTTCTCCACCCGTAAGACCTTTGTTCATCTTCAGAACACAAATGAAGATATTTCTGATGAAATTCTTTGTTCGGATGTAAACACGGAAGCGCTGCACTGTGTCAACTGCCTACGAGAATGACACAGAAGAGATTGTTAAATAAAGTGGTTATTTTGTTGTTTTTGCACACAGAAAGTATTGTGGTCTCTTGATCACATTCAGGTTGAAGCACTGCATCACGTCGACTGTTTTAACCATGTCTTTAGTTCCTTTCTGGACCTTGAAAGTGTTGATTATATTGCTGTCTATGGAGTCATAAACCTCATCAAAAATATCTTCATTTGTGTTCTGAAGATGAACGAAGGTGTGGAACCACATGAGGGAATTCATTTTTGGGTGAACGAACACTTTAAGTACATATAGTATAAAGCATTATTTCAGCTGTAAAGACACACAACAGTCACTTCAGACAGCAAATGAAGTCAGACCGCCTTAATGTTCTTGTTTGTAATCAGCTCTTAACTGTTGTCAAGGTCATTTCATTTTCACCTTTACTTAAACGACTTCCAATGACCCGGTATAATGAGCAGGTAATTTGCCAACAACTCCCTGGAAGCCTCTTCTAAATGCTCATTAAATTAGCATGCGCCGAGGGAGCGCTTCCTCACGACAACAAACGCTTCCTCGCCCTCTATTCATTTGACAACACATGGTAATTTGATCAACGCAGGCGCTCGGATTCTCACGTCTCTCAGACAAAATAAGATAAGAGGAGAGGAAAGGAGGCTAAATATTGTTTTCCCTCTTGCTGATTGATTACTCGTCAGCCGTCGCAGCTGGAGCCCGACAAAGGAAATCAATCAGCCAATTAAACTATTATTTTAAAGGCTAAATCCAAATGTGCAAAATGAGCACGTGTAACAGCCGCGACACTGGATTTAATTCCGTTATTAATCACGATTAGAGAGCAGTGCGATGCTGAGGGTTTTCAACAGCAGATGTTCCACGTATGTACGAGTCGTGTGTGAGGTGTGCGTGATTGTGTGTGTGATCATGTGTGAGGTGTGTGTGATCGTGTGTGATTGTGTGTGTGATCATGTGTGAGGTGTGTGTGATCGTGTGTGTGATTATGTGAGGGGTGTGTGAGGTGTGTGATTGTGTGTGTGATCATGTGTGAGGTGTGTGTGATCGTGTGTGATTGTGTGTGTGATCATGTGTGAGGTGTGTGTGATTGTGTGTGATTGTGTGTACGGTGTGTGTGATCGTGTGTGTGATTATGTGAGGGGTGTGTGAGGTGTGTGATTGTGTGTGTGATTGTGTGTGATGTTTGTGAGGTGTGTGAGGTGTGTGATCGTGTGTGTGATTGTGTGTGTGATCGTGTGTGAGGTGTGTGTGATCATGTGTGAGGTGTGTGTGTGTGTGAGGTGTGTGTGATCGTGTGTGATGTTTGTGAGGTGTGTGTAATCGTGTGTGAGGTGTGTGTGATTGTGTGTGTGATGTTTGTGAGGTGTGTGTGATCGTGTGTGTGTGTGTGAGGTGTGTGTGTGAGGTGTGTGTGATCGTGTGTGAGGTGTGTGTGATTGTGTGTGAGGTGTGTGTGATGTTTGTGAGGTGTGTGTGATCGTGTGTGTGATTGTGTGTGTGATCGTGTGTGAGGTTTGTGTGATGTTTGTGAGGTGTGTGAGGTGTGTGTGATCGTGTGTGTGATCGTGTGTGAGGTGTGTGTGTGAGGTGTGTGTGATCGTGTGTGAGGTGTGTGTGATGTTTGTGAGGTGTGTGTGATCGTGTGTGTGATTGTGTGTGTGATCGTGTGTGAGGTTTGTGTGATGTTTGTGAGGTGTGTGAGGTGTGTGTGATCGTGTGTGTGATCATGTGTGAGGTGTGTGTGTGTGAGGTGTGTGTGATCGTGTGTGACGTGTGTGTGATCGTGTGTGAGGTGTGTGTGATGTTTGTGAGGTGTGTGTGATCGTGTGTGAGGTTTGTGTGATGTTTGTGAGGTGTGTGTGATCGTGTGTGTGATCGTGTGTGAGGTGTGTGTGTGTGAGGTGTGTGTGAGGTGTGTGTGATCGTGTGTGACGTGTGTGTGTGAGGTGTATGTGATCGTGTGTGAGGTATGTGTGATGTTTGTGAGGTCAGAGGGCGTTTGGATGGAGTAGCTGTTATATCTTGTACAGCAGCACTGGAGAAAGCAGTGATGTCATCGTCCAGTCTCAGTTCAGTGCTGTCAGTACAGTCAGATCAATAATATTAGAGCACGACACTAATAATGACCAGATCATGATTTCAGTATCCAGAGAATGTGTGAACTGATGAAATATAAAACTTGAATTCAGTGCAAGTTACTTTAGGTAAAAGTGTCTTCCATATGCATAAAAATTATGTGATGTAAAGTTTAAAAGGGGTGATGACTTATTAATAAACACTGAAGCTCCAGTGCTATATGTGACGCCTGCTGACGCCATAATGACTTTTTGTGCTAGAACAGGTTGATTATTTTCCTCATGTTCTCCATTGTGCAGCTCCTCTCTTTCCAGTCTGTCAGTAACGCTCTGTTTACTTCCTGTCTTTATGAAGCCCCTCCTTCTGAAAAGCACAATGTGCTCTGATTGGTCGGCTGGAGCGGTGTGTTGTGATTGGTGTTTGGGAAATGCCACTCCCCTTACCATAACCGCCAGTTTCAACACACTACTAACTAACTCAACCAGGCCCCGCCCCTTTATTCTGTGCATGAATTATTTAAATGAGGAATATTGTGAAGAAACCTCAAGATGGAGGCATTTCAGGAGTTCAGAAACACTGATATAGAGAAGAACTCCCGCCTTTTTCATGCTCAAACATCAACATCACACACTAGAGACAGATGAGGATGGAAACGAGCACAATATGTCCTCTTTAAGACACTGTGGGAATAAACAGAAATGCAGGATTTGTCTGGACTCACAGGACAGTTTCTGACTCCTACGGTTGTGATTCTGAAGCGTGTCTCTTTCTCTACACCTACTCCTTCCCTGAGACATGATGTCCTCCATGATAAACCATCTGGGAGAGACACACATACTGATTCACCATTGAGTTTCTGCACTTTGCCTTTGAAGATCACTTTTGCAGCAAACTACCACATCAGATCTCCCAGATGTCCTTGAGTCACTTCAGTGATTTACTCAAAGTGAAGTTGGTTGTCAGGTGTGTAAATGAGTAGAGCACCAAAGTCAGCAGGTGTTTGAACGATCACCGATGGAAATGATGTCCACCTGAAATCATAAACACACTTCTAAAGCCCTCTTCAGTTTGTGGAGACTCTCGTCTGTCGTGTGCTTCCAGACAATAGCAAGGCTGTGTATTAATGTGTGATGTCAGACCAAACGCCTGAAAATAACTAAACGTGTTTTAATCCTCCTTGACACCAGATCAGTGTGAGTAAGAGCATTCAACATATTAAATGAAGCACATTACTGCATGTTTTTCTCTAATGTTGCCATATTAGTGAACAAGCCGTCTGGGACTCGTTTCATAAATATTGAAGTGCCGTACTCCGACGTAACCTCCTGCTCTTCATTATGCTCCATGTTTTATTCATAAATCCCATTTCCAAATTTGTCTTTACCAAGCCCTGAAAGATGAATGTGGTTTTGTTGTTTTGTTTTTTTTTCCTTCAGCATCCTTCATCTCCCCCTTTTGCAGTTTGTTATTTATTCATGAGATGTTGTTTGGTTATTCATGAGACCAGAAGCATAAATGCCTCACAACCATAAATGCTTTCGGTGTCAGACTGAATCTGAAACAACAGTCCAGCAAAACTCCTCAAACATTTGCATTCTTTATTAAAGTAATAGTTCATGTTAGTATTGATATTGTTTCTGTAAGCACTTGATAAGAATGTAGATTTGTAAGTGTGTGTGTCTTTTATTTTTGAAGTCTTATCCTCTCTTCCTTTCATTCATGCATTTTAAATGTTCTAGATTGAAAATATAGATTTCTTGATTTTAAGTGATTCTCATTTTGATGAAGCGATATTGATCTTAAATCCTAGGAATTGATCTCTTAGTCTGTGCTGTGCCAATAATCACAATAATCTTTGTGTTTTGATAGTTTTGATATGAAACAAAGTCTCAGCTTTCAAATTCTGTCCATTTTATAATGTGTTTTTGTGTGTTTAATGTGTTGTGACAGATCGCTGTTGAACTGATCACCTCTTCCTCTTTACTACTAGTTACAGCAGCAAATAAACATCATGAACATCAGAAGGAATGTTGAAAGATTCAGAGTAACTTAATGAAAGGAATCATGTCTCATGTGATCCATCAATCAGTGTCTCAACCGTGGAAAGACATCAATAAAAGACAGCTTCAGAATAATTATATCACCTAGTTTACCTCAGAAAAGACCGTAAACTCAAAAGTCAGCTAGAAAAATAACATTTTGATTAATAAATGCACTAAATTGCATAAAATATTTTTTACATTACCTGTGCAATATTTAATAAATCTGCCATGAAATCAAGTTGAGAGCCTCGTTTTAATATTTATATTTCAACAACAAATTGGAGCTGAAACATAATTATGTTTATTATTATGAAAAAACTGTTTTATGTGTAATTTAAACCTTTGTATACAAATCAGTTGTTAATTTGAACCCTTAATATTACAATGTGACAAATAAAGTAGTTCACCTAGTTGCCTTAAAATTTTGAGTTCATTGATAAATGAAGAAAGAGATTAATTTAATTAACAGAAACTCAAAATATTCTGTTAAGTTGATCTGACAAAAGAAAAAAACTGTGATAACAAACTATGAATATAATGTTTATGTAGCAACTGAATGTATAGTTTACATCCTTAGATGAGAGAGATTTTATTCCTTGAGAAAAACGGACACATACTGCACCTGTACCAAATGGATCGATATTGAATTGAACTTGAATTGAGATTGGATCTGAATCGAATCACAAGGCTTCTGTAAAATAAGGTTCTGTGAGAGACGGCAGATCAGCGGGCGGGTGAATGTAGCTACACCTCGACCTTTGCAGCTCTTTGACCTGAAAACAAACAGCTATTCATGTGTGTAAAAGCAAAGGAAAGCAGCACAAAACCTCCATCAGCGGCGGCGCGGCGCCTCGGAGAAAACAGCGGGTCACAGGATTGAGCTGTAAGAGCTGCTGTTCTTCATCACAGAGGATGTTAAAGCCCTGAGCGGCTGTTAGTGAGACACATGCTCCGCTCAAGCTCCTGGTCTAACTAGATATTGTTTATTAATGCTTAATGCAATGAAAGAAAATCAAGATCGATGACAAACATAAATGGGAGGGAATCATCACCAGACTTTCTGGGTCTTTATTCTGAAAAAGAAATGAGGTGGATGGGAACTTTAAAAAAATTGAATTTTTTCAAACAATAATGAAGTACGACGAATGAAATGAGGTCCACTAGCCTGTCTCTCTTTGTGTTTCTGTGCGTGTGCTTTTAACACTGATTTCACACACTTTGCTCAAGGAAGCTTTTTGTTTGAACTGTAAAATCTCTCGTAAACAGAGCTGAGTTCAATTAGAGGATTATGATATCAAATGATTTTCACCCAGTCAAAGCCATGCTTACGCCATCTGAAAATACATTCTTCAAAAACATACATCACGTCACACATAATTAAACAGAGATAAGTGTGTGTGCGTGTGTGTGTGTGTGTGAGTGTGTGTGTATTCCCTACGTTACGGGGACCAAATGTCCCCACAGGTATAGTAATACTAGTAAATTTTGATCTTGTGGGGACATTTTTTTGGTCCCCATGAGGAAACAAGCTTATAAATAATACAGAATTATCTTTTTTGAAAATGTAAAATAGCAGAACATTTTCTGTGATGGGTAGGTTTAGGGGTAGGGGTAGTGTAGGGGGACAGAATGTACAGTATAAAAACCATTACGCCTATGGAATGTCCCCATAAAACATGAAAACATAACTGTGTGTGTGTGTGTGTGTGTGGTAGTACAGGGAGATTTAAAAAAAAAAATTGTATCATAAATTTAAATATTTACCCACAGGATTCTCTCTCCAGAAGCCTCCAGCAGTCAGGCTCCATTACAGTCATTCAAAGTCACCTTTATTGTCATTTTTAGCACATCACATGGCAATGAATAACAAACCACAGTTCTTTCAGGAGACAGCAGTGACATATGTAGCAGATGGTAAATGATGTCAGTCAATACAGACAACAGTTACACGAGGAGTAAAAACAAAATTGACTGTTAACCTGTTTAACAGTTAACTTTTTAATCACAGTTCACGAACGCTTCGAAATACAGACCAACAGTTGGTCTCTTTTTAAAGAGGCACTCAGCAGATTATTGATTATTGCTAACCCTAAGTGAATGTGAAAGTGTAAAAAAGTAGTAAAAGTTTGAGCAAAGCAAATGCAGTGAACTGAAACATTTTTTATTTATTCAAAATATATATTTTGCAAATTAATTTGATACTCTAAAATTGCTAGAAAATCAAAGTCATATGTCTAACCAAGTTGTGTTTCAAATTTTGAATTCCAAAATTTGAGCCATGATAACTCCGGTTTTCACAGGATAAATTTTAAGCTTTTGAATGATCCCTAATTTATAATGATTACTAAAATATGTGATGAGGAAAAATGGCTATAATGTGAAGCTCTCGCAGATGTCCGTCAGGATGTGCCGTAGCCACACACAGTAAACGCTGTAGGTTTGACGCATATGTATAAATCATCTTCCTTCTCTGTTTTTGACACTCCACTGCAGTGAGGCTGATGTGTGTAAAGATGCTCCGACAGCCTCGTCCTCTTACTGACCTCTTGACCTCTGATCGCTGTCTCTGACATGAAGACCTACGGCCCGATTTCAGAACTTTAATCCACTTCCAGCAGAAGCACTTCATCATCTTTGGGGTTATAGCTCTCGTCTCCTAATATTTCTCTCTTTCTCTGGGTGTGTTGTCCTCAGGGCCACAGCGACGCACCGAGGACAGATCATCTTCAAGGACGCTCTGGCTCAGCAGCTCTGTGAGCAGGGAGGTGAGGATCCATGACGCTCATCAGACAAATCTCAGCTTTTCAACTAAATGATTAAGACGTAGTAGTCGAGAAAGCAGTCAGGTCTTTGAGAGGTAAGGTGCAGCACATCCAGTCCCAGAAGTCAAATGGATTCGGATACAGTAACCATAAGACCGACCAACAAACATAAATACGTCTCCATCTACATGGGTAAAAACAATTGATCCAAAAGCTCAAGCTGTCAAGCACACCATAGTGAATAACACACAATATAAGGGCATGAAAGTTTCTGCAGCACTCACACATTAAGATTTTAAAGAAATCCATTTCAAGTTTCAAGAGCTTAAAGCTTTGAGTGGTTAAAGGAATTATAAATATCCCAGCAGGACTGAAGACGTGAAATAGAGAAACGGGCGAATCTCTGTCAGCGATGATGAGACATGAGCAGATTAGCACTCAGCTCGAGAGAAGATCTGAGACCGGGAGCGGTGAAGGTTTAGGGAAGTAAGCGAGGACGGCACAGACATTTGACTGGCTGATAGTGTTTGAGAGCGGGATGTGAAGACGTAGGGTTAAGGGTTAGTGAGACTACAACCAGTGAATATGAAGTTCGTGAGCGGCTCCTTTCGCCATAGGCATTTAACAAAAAAAAGACCAAACTAACCAACTCTGGAATGAAAAACAGTATAAAGACATTTGAAGCAAAAAAAAAAAGGCATGTGAAAGTTGTCAAAAAGACAAAATCCTCTTTTATGAGGTACAGTTGTGGTTCTCAATGCTGATTGGACAATAGAGAGTTTCAGTCATGCTGAAATACTCTCAAACACTGAGTCACTGAAACACTGAAACACCTGTTTCTGTCTTGATTTCCAGCACAAATATCTAAACATTCTTAAATTAAGATACATTTAAGAATGTTTAGATATTTGTGCTGGAAAATGAGATAGAAATACTGAGGAAGAACATAATTTTTTTGCAGTGTAGAGACTGGTTTAATGACGAATGATAGTTTTAGTGTGCTTAATGAATGATGCTTCATCAACCTGATTTAGATAAGAATGATTTTATGAAAATCTGTCAGAACTTATTACATAAATAATATACTTTAAAACAACATACTTGAGTGTGAGCTGAATGTAAAATTAGTTAATTGCAAATAAATGTAAATGTAATATAGTTTAAATGTATATTAAATGGATTTAGTTTTTTAACCCAATTAAAGTAAAAGCTTTAATTTAACATTTGTTTAATTATTTTGAGTACTTAAGTGTATTAAGGAACATTGTCTTAAACACTTACATGGCCTTTTATGTCATTAATATTATATTATCTATAAGTACAGTTTAAAAAAAAAAAAAAAATATATATATATATATATATATATATATATATATATATTTGGCAGATTCAATAAAATTAAGAGTACTTTTTCGCAAAGGGACTTTTATTTTGTTTTTATTTCATCATCATCAGGGGGGTCCCTGGGTGTTTCGGGTCTTTGAACATCATACACCCTTGTCCAGACGACCCAGCCAGGGTTGGATCCCATTTGATCCACAGCCATCTAGATTCCTTCTCAGCGGCATCCACAATATTCCTGATGGCTCTCTGGTTCCTGATTCCCAGGAGCTTAAGGGCTGCAGAGCGACTGGCCAGCAAACCCTCGGCAGCAAACTTCGATGGGGGGGCTGCGGTCTTCCATCCCCTGCTACGGCATTCAGCTGCCAACTCATAGGGGTCATGCAGGGGTGTCTATCAGGAGAAGAGGTTGGTTAGACCGAGGAGGACATTGTAGACTGACTGGATAAAGAACTGGATCCGGTGTGGCTCCATTTTTCATAACTCAGACAATGTGATTTTTCAGTCCATCACCTGTTCCCATCGAGTCCGCATCCCTTGTTGTTGTAGCATCCCCACCAACTTGGTGATGCATCTTTCCTCTAACCCTGCTCTGATTTCTTCTTGGACTAGTTGACTCCTGTCCTTTCCCTGGACTTGTCGTATTGAGGTCTTTGGATACAAGCATAAGCCCTCCATTTCCTACCTGTCCTCACCTCTAATACAGCCGAGAAGACTTTGGTGTCTCTGTACAGCAGCACCTCTTTTGCTCGGGAAACCATGATCTCCTAGTTCGTACTCCCGTACTGTGCTGCTGATGCTGCGAGGAAGACGCAATCACCTACGCAGAGAGTGGCTGATCTACCTCTCAAAGCGGTGGTTAGAAGGACATCGTAAACCAGCAGTGGCCAGAGGAGTCATGGCAGGATGCCATGCTGGTAAATCCAAGCTTTAAACTTTCCTGGCAGCCCTGACTTGTCCACTGCAGCAATCCAGGTGTGCAACTCTTTACCGGTTTCATGAAGTGTGGCTGTGTCCCTAAGTGTGCTGCTAAAGACTTTACCCGCGCTCTTAACTGGCTTCTCTGTGATTGATGGAATTTGGACTCCTCACAGGGAGAAATGGAACTTGTTGTTTATGTTTTCCTTCCTCATCACGTGGGATCAGGACTTGGCTGGATTAAAAAAGTCCATTCAGGCACAGCTGATGAGGCGTTCAGTGCTGTGGAGGATCCTGTTACAGATGTTGTGGTTGTCGTCCATGAATGCTGTAATAGGAGGCCGTTACACGCCTGACCAGGTGAGAGGGCCGCTGCCTTCCTCCTCTGATGACTTAACTCGCATATTCATGGCTGAGGCTGAGATAGTGCACCGTGTGATTATTCCTTTCTCCAGCCTGTAAATGCAGATATTATGGATCCAGAGGTGACTCTCAAACTAAAGCAGTTCAGAATGAAGTCCTTGATCTTGTCTGCCACACTGGGTTCTGGTGGGGTTATCAAAGTGCTACACAGCCAGAGGTCCTGGTCTCTGTCACTATCACTGTAGCTGAGGTACTTATCAACCTCATCTTGAGTGCAGGCGAGTCAACAGCTACGCTTCTGCTCGAGGATTCTCCTGGTGACTCCGAAGGGATTCATGATGAAGGCTGTACATTTGCGGGCTCTCTCCTTGCCCCTCTTTCTGTGCCACTCAGCCCGACGGGCGGTAATGAGCTTACTTCTTACGATGTTCCAGAGCTCTGCCAGGGCAGTTTTATCCTCCTTCTTTGCCAGCTTGAACTGATTTCTGAGCACATGGTGCTCCTGATGCAACTGTCTGGTCGAGCGCTGCTCCTTCAGGCCAAATCTCTAAGCAGCTATGTTGATGATCATTGATCACATTGTCTGCAGCCTCTGGTTAACACCTTGGGGTGGTTCCAGGCTGGGCTCCTCCTGGATCTCACCAGGTACTGTTGAAAAGTGTGTTTACAAAAGAAATAATGTACTCAAGGATATTGTGATTCAAACACAAAGTTGTGTATGTTGTTTGAGAGTTTAGAGAGTCTCATTTGTAGTGGTTCACTTTGAGATCAGTTCTAATGGATTGTGTAGCATGTAGAACGTTTTGTAAGTTAAAAATCACTCTAATCAGATCTCATCATTAAACCACCTCAGAGCTCACGGTGGATCTGTGCTGAAAGATTTATATGTTGTTGTGGGGGAAATCAATGGATTTGTTTGTCTAAAACTAGACTGTTGAATTTTATTGTTCACTGTTTACACACCCCATTCATTTCCATGCAGAAAGAAGAAAATCATTAAGTGTATGAAAGTAAAACAAGCCAGAATGAAATGACAAATGACAGCATGTAACAACAGATAAACACATAAAGGCATGCTAAACAGAAACAAGAGACGATGAGAGCAGAAGAACTTCACTGAGAGAGAGAGAGAGAGAGAGAGAGAGAGCTGGAGGAGATGCTAGTATATCAAAGAGTGATATCTGTGACAGCTCGGGATGAGGGAAGGCGACCAGAGAACTCTGCAATTTCCAGCCGCTCCATAAATTAGGGCTTTATGGGACACGCTGGACTCGTATCCCTGAGGATTGATTATCGAAAAGTGACTATAACTCACGGTGGGCGATCGGTGCTAGGCAGAGGAGGGGAGGACGATCAGAACCAGAGCAGATATACGACAGCAGATGCCGCGGCCTCAAGATGGAGAGACACGCTAGAGATGAAAGATGCGGCGCTTTGAAATAATGTCCTGCGCTTAATAACATCCATCGCCAACTTTCATCTGAGTGTCCGGCTTTGCATTAGAGAAGTTGGGGAATGAACTGGCCCGCTCCAAATCGCTCTTTGGGAAGTGGAGGGCTGTTAAACTGTCAGTGTAAGCCGGTCGCATTAGCACAGATCTACAGCGAGAGCGCCGGAGGTAATTAAAGTTCTTAAGGAAGCCATCGAGGATTAAACTAAGCCTGAAATGAGTGTGACTGTCTGCTGTGTGAACGCGTGACGCTAGACAGAGGAAGAGATCGACAAATGAGCGGCAGAGAGCCAGAGCAAAACTCCACTGACAAAGATCATGTGCAGAGAGAGATAAGCTCTCATCTTATGTGTGAGAGAGAGTGTGTGTGTGTGTGTGTGTGTGTGTATGTGTGTGTGAGAGACAGAGAGAGAGTGTGTGTGTGTGTGTGTGTGTGTGTGTGTGCGTGCAGTGGAAATGCCGCCTGACATGTTAGTAAACAGTGTCATTGAGATAATAGTGAACATGCACTATGAAATCTGCCTCTTAATTCAAACAGTTGATAATGTTTTTCTGCTACAGATGACAATGAGAAAAGCCAGAGCTGTTGCTCCCTTTCCCAACATTCATAACACATAATTCACCAAAACATTCTCGCTTTGTTTAATTTTCAAACTGATCTCATGGCATACATTTTTCCAAAAGCCACAATTCACATATCTATAACAAGCTGAATATACACTGACATTATGAGCACTTTCCTAATATTGTGTTGGTTCCAAAACAGCCCTGACCCGTCGAGGCGTGGACTCCTCCAGACCCTCAAGGTGTTCTGTGGGACCTGCTCCGAGATGTTCGCAGCAGATCCTTTAAGTCCTGTAAGAGGTGAGGTGGATCCTCCATGGATCGGACTTGTTTGTTCAGCACATCCCACAGACGCTCAATTGGATTGAGATCTGGGGAATTTGGAGGTCGAGGTCAAACTCGTTGTTGTGCTCCTCAAACCATTCCTGAACCATTCCTGCTTTGTGTCAGGAGCATTATCCTGCTGAAAGAGCCACAGCCACCAGGGAATACCGTTTCCATGAAAGGATGTTCATGGTCTGCAACAACGCATAGGTAGGTGGTTCGTGTCAAAGTAACTTCCACATGGAAGCAGGACCCAAGGTTTCCCAGCAGAACATTGTCATCAGCAAAAGCAAAACAGACCAAAGCATCACACTGCCTCCGCCGGCTCGCCTTCTTCCCATGGTGCATCCTGGTGCCATGTGTTCCCAGGTAAGAGATGCACACGTGATTCATCACACCAGGACATCTTCCTCCACTGGTCCAGTTCTGATGCTCACGTCCCATTGTTGGCTCTTTCGGCGGTGGACAGGGGTCATCACGGACACCCTGACTGGTGATGCACTGTGTGTTCTGACACCTTTCTATCAGAACCAGCATTAACTTTTCATTAACTCAGTTTGAGCTACAGGAGCTCGTCTGTTGGATCGGACCACACGGGCCAGCCTTCACTCCACACGTGCATCGATGAGCCTCGGCCGCCCGTGACCCTGTTGGCGGTTCACCACTGTTCCTTCTTTGGACCACTTTTGATAGACCCTGACCACTGCAGACCGGGAACACCCACAAGAGCTGCAGTTTTGGAGAAGCTCTAGTATCACAATTTGGTCCTCGTGAAACTCGCTCAAATCCTTACGCTGGGCCATTTTTCCTACTTCTAACATTTGAGGACAAAATTGTTCACTTGCTTCCTAATATATCCCACTACTAACAGGTGATGAAGAGATGATCAGTGTTATTCCCAGTGTTATTTTCAGCAAAATCTAACCAGACATATTCATCCAAATATTTGCAATGGGGCTGCAAACTATATTCCAAGTGTGTGACAGAGTTATTACAGTTAACTAAAACTAAAACTGAAACCCCGAAAAACATTTGTTACTTAAAATAAAGTTAATATTAAGACAAATGATATAAAATATATGAAAGTTTAAATTTATTTTATTGCAGCTAGTTTCCAAGGCAGGGTTTCTTATTTTCTTTAAGTTAAACTTGAAGTACTAAAATAAAAATCAATTAAAACGTATATATATATATATATATATATATATATATATATATATATATATATATATATATATATATATATTTTCATTTTCATTTCATTTTTCATCATTTAGCAGACGCTTTTATCCAAAGCGACTTACAAGGGGAGCAATTAGGGGTTAGGTGCCTTTCTCAAGAGCACCTTAGTCATGGTATCGAAGGTGGAGAGAGTGCTGTTTATTCACAATCCCCACTATTGTGAATAAACATATATATATATATATATATATATATATATATATATATTTTTTTTTTTTTTTTAAACTAATAAAAATGTAAAAAAACATTACTAAAACTTTAACTAAAATTAAAATGAAACTGGAAAATGTAAATGTTAATAAAACTAGAGTAGAATGTGAGTGATGCTGGTGTGTCAGAGCTCACAGCGCCTCTCAGTGGACACTGCCCTGGAACTGCAGCTGCAGAAACACTTAGTGTTTCACAGTAATGCATGAATCTCATG